>ML105456.1:25815-41422 GCA_003697995.1 Taxidea taxus jeffersonii | reverse complement strand
ATTTTGTTTCTCCATTCATCATATGATGGACTTAGTGTTTGTTTCCACTCTCTGGCTATTTTGAATAATGCTTCTACGAACGGATATCGTGCCTCGATCTGAGCTTTACAGCAAAACTGAGTCTGCGTATACATGAAAATGGTGACTATGAGTGACAGAGAACACAGAGAAGGAAAAGTTATCAAAGTCCACCCATCTAACAACTATTTCTTGACCACCTACTACGAGGCAGGCGTGGTTCCAGGTACAGTGGTAAGCAACAATCCCACGCGAGCAGCCAATAATGGTACATGAACCATCCATGAGGAAGAGTTTAAAAAACTTGATTAGATTAGATTAGATTCAACATCTGTTGAATGAGTCTTTACAGTGTCAGGCTCTGCATGGACAGGAGTAACTCAAAATGCCACGGAAATAAGTTCTGATAAAATTACCTGCTAACTTCCACGATAATTCTTTTTTAGAGATTTAGTAAGTCTTAATGATGTATTTTTCAGCATGAGAATCAGATTTTCAATCAGGGCTTTTGCATTTCTTCACTTTTCTGTCTTAAACTGATTTAAAAATGGAAGCATGCGTAAAATGTGAAAATGTTATAAATCTTACACTGAACGCTTTTCACAGCATAACTACAGTTGCAGTTTGAGCACACAGATGAACCAGAACGCAATGTACAAGGTCAGGAATATGAACTTCAATCAAGCAATCATTCATCACTTTTGAATGGGGTCTCTTCCCCTGCCTTGGAATGAACTAGAAAGGCCCTAAAATTAGGAAATCCCCATGATCAGCAGTAATTTTACCGAGGCATCCAAGTTAAGATTTAACAAGACTAATTCCAACACGGGATCTCAGCTGAAGGTGTGTTTGCAGTGCACGATTCTGTGTAATCACTTTCAGGACATTTTCATCACCCTGAAAGGAAACCTCGTACCCATCGGGCAGTCACTGCTCATCTGCCCCCCTCACCCTCCCACAGCGCTATGCAACCATCATCTACTTTCTGTCTCTATATGTCTGTTCTGGGCATTTCATAGACATGGAATCATACAACATGTGGCCTTCCGTGTCCGCCTTCTTTCACGGAGAATAACGTTTCCAAGGCTCTTCCATGCTGGAGCCTATATCAGTGATTCATTCCTTTTCATAACTAGATAATCATCCACTGCATTGAGGGATCACATTTCATGTGTCCATTCATCAACTGACAGGCACATGGCTTGTTTCCACTTTTCAGCTCCTAGGAATAATGCTGCTGGGCATATTCATTTGCCTTGAAGTTTTTGTGGGGTCGTATGTTTTCCCTTCTCTTGAATATGTATCTGGGAGTGGAACTTCTGGGTCATATGGGAACTCTGTGATTACCTTTTTCTAGAACTGCTAGACTGTTTTCTGAAGGTGCTGTACCATTTTATATTGCCACCAGCAACATCCGAGGGTTCCAATTTCTCCACATGCTTGCCAACATTTGTTTTTATTTGATTTTCGATTACAGCCATCCTCGTGGCTGTGAAGTCGTATTGCATTATGGTTTTGATTTGCATTTCCCAATGGCTAATGCTGTTCAGCCTCTTCTCATGAGCTCATTGGCCATTCACATATCTTATTGGGGAACTGTCTATTCTGATCCTTTGCTCATTCTAAAATTGATGAAAACATTAATGTTAAAATTATTTAACCTTTTATTCCTGAGCTGTAGGAGTTATTTATATATTCTGGATATAAGTCCCTTATAAGATACATGATTTATAAATATAATCTCCCTTCTGTGATTGTCTTTTCACTTTCTTGAACCATGAGGAGGTCTGTAAAAAAATCCATCCTGGATTTCATCTGCAAACTACGCTCATGAGATGAATTGGATGGAAATGGAAAGTAGATGAGAGTGGCTTCAGAATCCAAGAAAATGGGTGCCCTTGTGAAAAATCCACTTATTTATAAGCTTAGGGCGAAACCTCATCATCTCTATAATTCAGCACCTGGTGGCACCTGGCACACACTTTTGAAGCTCACATAATGTTGAAATTTTAACCCAAAACAGCCTCTCACATCTTTAGGTTTAAGATTTGAAATCTTGGATAAATCAAATTGTGAGACGGCACGGTGTGGCCCTGTGTAATCTTAGGTGATTTGGTTTCCTCGTCTTTGGGTTAGCGTGAGGATCAAGTGGTCAACTTGTGGGATGTGCACTGAACAGTGCCCCACCTGGTAAATTTCTACAACTACGGACTATCTCACAGTTACCCTTAGAGGCTTAGAAATCTGGGACACACCTGCAAGTCTTTCTGAAGCTGCATGCTTTATTCATGGTTTTCAATCTGAGGTCCTTGGGGTCCTTGGAAATGTTTCCAAGAATTTAGCAAACACTTTGGAGAATTGTAATAAAAACCCTCCTACAGGCAAACGTCTTATGTTGGCATGTTATAATGTGCAGAGTGCAACTGATGGGTTAACTCGTGCTGCTTTGTAATTTATTTTTCTGTAGCCTTCTATACATGTATGTATCCCTCCCCTACATTTTATTATGACACACTTCAAACATGCAATTTGAAATAATTTTATAGTGGATGCTTGAACACCGGCCATCTAGATTTTGCCATTATCATTTTTCCGCACTTAAAAAAAAAATCACATACCTGTCTATCTACCTTACTTTTGATGCATTTCAAAGAAATGGCAGACACCAATTCTCTTCTCCTAAATACTCCAGCACACAGATCTTTGTCTGGACATCAATATTTGCTCACAGGTTGTTTTTTTTTTTTTCCTGTTGAGGTAAAATTTAGGTCCAAAGCAACACAACTCTTGAGCGTACCTTTGTGGAATTTTGACATGTGGGAATGGACACATGTGGAACCCAAGCTCCTATCAAGCTGTTAATGTGCATATTTTCCACTTCTCGTAGCCGTGCTGCTGTGTGGCAGGAAAGCTGTAGGAGGACACTGGCCATCGTCCAGATGGCGCTGCACCTGACCCGTAGTATAACCACGAAGGTAAGTTTCCATGGGACACAGATGGTGCCACGCCCAGCTGCCCCACGGCCCATCCCATGCGGAGCCCCGGGCTCTCATCACAGAGCAACGATCATATCACCACAGGTGCAACTGTGGCCCAGAACAGAATTCTGTCTTCAAGACTGTCTTTGTGCATTTAAAAGTTAAAAAACCAAAACATTTAAGTGTCTATCGGACTTTGCATTTATCTTCAGAAATGGGAGGAGGCTGCTAGGAAGGTAATTTCTTACTCTTCTCCTTTTCACATTTGACATTATTTAACTTAAAATGTTTCTTGGGATTACAAAGCAAATTAAAACCACAACAACGGAACAACAACAACAACAACACCCTGTTTTTGCTACTATTTGCTGCTATTCATCTACATAAACCAGAGTATTCTTAAACCCTTTCCCCAGCAGGAAGAAACTGGATGTTGAACCCTAGTGAAAGACTCAATTGTAACCTCTGAGCACTGGGTTTCAATTCTGTTTTTATCAAAATGGCCACACAGATCTTATATGAAGTCAATGTGATCCATGTGAACATCTAAAATAAATTTCTCTCTAATAAAATACCACTCTGGTTTGTTACATTTATTCTAATAAAACACGACCTTGGTTTCATATTTGATGCAAATTGCTTTTGGTCCTGCTGCTACAACTTTGGAACCTGGCCTTAGTCTTTTTTTTTAATTTTTAAAAAATTTTATTTATTTTTTTAAAAAAAGATTTCATTTATTTATTTGGGAGAGAGAGAGAGGGAGAGAGAGAGAGAGCGCGCGTGAGCAATCACGAGCCAGAGGGGAAGGGTAGAGGGAGAAGATTCCCCACTGAGCCTGGAGCCTGATGAAGGACTTGATCCCCCGACTCTGGGATCATGACCTGCGCCGCAGGCAGACGCTTAACTGACTGAGCCACTCAGGCACCCCACTGGCCTTAGTCTTTAAATTAGGCCTGTGGAGTGTTTCTTGGCACCACCTCAAGGAGCATGGGAGAGGTTAAGGCGACACGCTGGGCTTCTCACTGCTACTGACCCCTCCTCACTCCTGGTACCCTGCACAGGACAGTTTGACAAGGGTTCTACTTCTAAGAAATAATTGAGGAAATACAGTTCCAAGGCAAAAACATTACTATTATTATTATTCTTTTTTACCACATATAGTTCAAAGGCTTGATTTTCACAGCCCTCAAAATGAATGTAACAATATCTAGGGAATGGGAAACACCAGAAACCAGTGTGATGTGCTGGAAGGGGTAGGACTTGTAGCCCCATCTCAACATCCTCTCTTTATAGGAGGGCTGAGGATTCAATGAGGTGATGTGTGGGAACCCACCAGGACTAAAAAACTCTATTGGTCTCTGCTCCTGACCCCTGGCACAGAGCTTCTGAAATCCTTGTAAATTCCTTAGTGGGAAGAGCACTAGGGGCATCTTCTGTTCTAATATTTCATCTTTGGCCTCCTGTTCCCAACACTGAGCTCCTAAATCTCTTGTACCTTTCTGTGTGACAGGAGCATCTTTTGTTTTGTTGAGGTGACTCTGGCTGGGCTCCTGGACGGGGCTGGTCACTGCAAGGACCAACCCATGATTAGAAGCTTGGACCTTTCAGCTCCCCACTACTCCATCTTCCGGGAAGACGAGAGGGGCTGGAGTTGAGGATAGATCATGCCTACGTGATGGAGCCTCCACAAGTACGGGGTTTGGAGAGCCTCCAGGTTGGTGAATGTGTGCCCATGCCAGGGGGATGACACATCCCAGCTCCACGGAGACAGAGGCTCCTGTGCTCAAGACCCTTCCCGACCTCACCCTGCACATCTCTTCATGTGGCCACTCATCTGTATCCTTTATCATTTCCTTTAATAAACCAGTAAATGTAAGCAAGTGTCCCTGGGTTCTGTGAGTCATCAATGGCCGCACGGACATTGTACATAACCTATTCCTTGGGCCTGGCATCTGGGGCAACCTCTTGGGACCGAGCCCTTAACCTGTGGCATGTGACATGGGCTCCAGGTAGGCAGCGTCAGAATTGAGTTGAATGGGACGACACCCAGCTGGTGTGGGGAAAATACCTCACACGTCTGGTGTCAGAAATGTTGTGAGTGTGGTCGCAGGTGAGTGTGAAGGAGACACAGGGGGAGAGGTGTGGGCCTCCTGCTCACATGGAAGCATGTGTGTCACACAAGCCCTCTTCAGAGTTCCTTCTCAGGGCAGGGTTTCCAAATGTGCATGAGTGAAACAGATAACCAGGAGCTGACCAACTTATTCTGAGCTATCTGGTCTACCTCCTTTGCCCTGATACTAAATTTATTCCTCATACCTAAAAAAGGGCAGATGGTACTGCCCATGAACAGCAACATTTCCAATTCTGCAGATCAAGAAAATAAATCTGACAACACATCTGGCCAGAGAGGAAGATCAAAATGAGCGTTAAGGAGAATGTCTACGTGCCCCCATGTGGTTGATTATATATTTAATGAGCTCAACAGTATAGAGCAACACACACATTTTAAATTATAGTCTCTCTTATTTTAAAATGACCTGAGGAAAAAAAATCAACTTTGAAGTTGAAACTTCATTTTTGCTAATAATTTCCTGATTGTCTCGAAAGCTTAGATTCGGGAACTTGGGAGCCATGAGAACCAAATGGTGCTGGGGAGTAAATGTGGGAGATTAGGTCATCAAGACTCCTGACAGATGGCCAAAGGGAGACAGGGATGCAGCAGAAAATCACTGTATCCTTCTCACAGCTCTTTCCTTTTTTTCTGGAATATTCTCTCTCTTTGAGAGTATTCTAAAACCAATTATTCAAATGGGTGCACTCCCAGAAGGCCTTATCACGTAAACAATCGGTACAAAGCCTAAGAACCTACACTATGAGCTGTGGAGTTTCAAGTTACATTAAGCAAAGTCTGATTTTATAAACCTATTCTAAAGATCCAATTTTCTCTGATTTTCTTTCTCCCAAAATAGCTGTTTCCATGGCTACATAATCACTTATTATTAGGACTTAGAGGAAATGCATTTTGGGGGATAATGCAGTAGAGATTGTCTTTTAATTTTCACAGTGGGAACTGGGCAATTCCGGATAAAATATAATCTCTGGTGATTTGCACAGCTTGCTTGGTGCCTCAAAGACTCATTTTCCCCCCAAGTACAATACTTAATGCTCAATTATGATGACTGTTCCCTCCTCCAGCCAGGGCGGTCCATCTGGCTGCCCACCTTACCGACCCTCTGCTCAGGGATGTGGGGGTGGCCACTGACAGGACCTGTGGGTCCCAGGGACAGCGGGTGAGGCCACGACCCAATGCAGGCCGCCTGGCCTTTAGCAAAACTGATCTCTCTGTTTCCTCTGGGATCTGGCCTGCAGATCACAGCCCGCACCTGCCGTCAGAATCCAGGGCTGAGAAAAGCAGACAGGGAAAGCAGAACTGAAGTGCCCAGATAACAGGAACAGAAGAGCTGGTCCCCACAGCACCTTTGTCTCAGCAGTGGCTCCCCAGAGAGACTCAGAACAAATTCTCCATTTCTTTTTTTTTTTTTTTTTCAAATTCTCCATTTCTTAAAACAGTCCAAGCAAGTATCCACTCCTTGCATGTCAAATAGCATGATAAAGATCGCCATAGCTTTTTTCATTTTTATATCATGGGTGCTTTACAATTTGGGGGCTCCTGTTTGCTTATATGTGTTTTTAGAATCGGAGTGGCATGCATTTGTGATTGATGGAGGCCTTCTAAAAAGCAGGCTTTGTAAATGCAAACATAGACTTTCATCTGTGGTTGACAAGAGGACCCCCGGCTCAGCGAGGACCCTGCCCCTCTGGCCGATCTTGACCAGTGTTCCCGTTGCTTTTCCTGCCCTGACTCCCTCCCTCCTCCATAATCATCCTTTTTTAAAAGATTGAGATATAATTCACGTAAGATATATTCCACATAACATAAAAATTCACCAGTTTGAATTGTACAATGGTATTTACTATAGTCACAAGGTTTTGCAAGTACCAATACCATCCTATTCCAGAATGTTCCCATTATCCCCCAACGAAATCCTATACCCACTAGCAGTCCCTCTCCATTTTCCCTGCCCTTGGCCATCACTAATCTATTTTCTGTTTCTGTGGATTTGCCTATCCTGGATGTTTCATATAAACCCAACCATATAATATGTGGCCTTTTGTGTCTGTCTTCTTTCACTTAATGTAATGTTTTAAAGGTTCATTGATGTGGTAGCATGACTCAGTGCTTCATCTCTTTTTAGTCCAAATAATATTCCATTGAGTGATGGACCCTGTTTTCTGTACCCATTCATTATTTGATGGGCATTTGGGTTGTTAGCACCCTTTGGCTCTTGTGAAGAATGCTGTCATGAACATCCCTGGATGAGTTTTTGTGTGGACGTATTTTTTTTTTTTTTAGATTTTATTTATTTGACAGAGAGAGAGAGAGAGAGCACAAGCACGGGGAGCAGCAGAGGGAGAAGGAGAAGCGGGCTCCTCTCTCAGCAGGGAGCCTGATGCAGGGCCTGATCCCCAACCCTGAGATCATGACCTGAGCCAAAGGCAGATGCCTAACTGATTGAGCCACCCAGCACCCCTGATGTATGTTTTTAATTTTCTTGAGTAATCCAGGAGTGGAACTTCTGGGTACCTCTGTGGATAAGCTTTTAAGGACCTTCCAGATACTCCCAGACTCCTCATCGTCAGCTCTGCCTTAGCAGAATTTCAGCATCACTGAGAAGCCCCTCTTCCCCAAAATATTCTCTTGGTTTCTGCCATGGAAGAAATGACTTTAATGGAGCTTAGAATTATTCCCTTCCTAATAAGCGTTAAGGTTCAAAATGCAATACTGTTGAGCGAGGGAACACAGTGACTTACATTCACACCAAGATGTAAGTCAGATCTTTTCTCAGAGCAATTTTGATGGGAAAAAAGAAAACGTGTCAGAACACTGGGGATTTGCAAGGGGGGAGAAGGAGGCCACAGAACCTGAATCTGGGGTAGGGTGTGCACTTTTAAAGGGACAGACCAGCTTTTCCTATTAGTACCATAGTTCATACCAGGCTCCTCTTTTGCTAATCAATTTTTCCAAATAGCACCTACTGTGCACGGACTTCACGAAAGAACATTCACCTGGACATTTAAGGAGGAATAAGACACATTCCCTGAAGAATTAAAGATCATGATGGTTGGACAAGACGGCCTGAGTATCACTGTCTCAGGCTTGATGCTGACCTGTCCTTTCTTTCATTGGAGGGACACTGACGATGGGTGGAGGCAGCTTCTATTTCTTTAACTTCGAATTTGGCAACATAATATCTCTGTTAGCCCTATATTGCTCTAACAAATGTTTCCAGGACATTTCTTGTTTTTTAAAAATCCCTCACCCCCTACCTTGAAATCTGGGTTTAGAGGCAAAACAGTAGCTATTAAGCTATTAATAAGCTATTAATAGTTATTAAGCTATTAATTACAAAGGCTATTGATCCAAATCGATTCCCGTGTGTATTAAAATGGATAAAGAAAGCAATGTTGTAGCAGTGAGGATTAACCCAGATAGTGAGGTCTCGGTGGGGAATTTTCTGTGATTCGGCCAGACCCAGAGTTAAGAAAACACCACTCAAGCTTTGGTGCCTCGTTACTGTCAAGTCTGGGAGGGAGTCTAGATCTCAAGTGAGCCTATGCCCACGGCTCTCGGTCATCTGAAAGGACGGAACAAAGGCATGCCAGACCTTGGCTCTGGGAAACCATGATCTAATGTGCCTTAATTTACCTCTGGACCTCAGCTTCCACATGGTGAGGTAACAGCAAGAGCTGATCTAGGGCTCAAGGACACTATTTTGAGAACTTTGGAGATATACATATTTAATGCTACTAGAACTGTATGCGAATGGGACCCGTAATTGTCCCCATGAGTTTGCCCAGAGTCTTACATGACTGTCAGTGGCAGAGCAGACATCTGAGCCCTAACTGCCTATTGTCAAGGCTCATACGAACTCTTCCCTTTAAAAAATTTATATTTGCATATTCTATGTTAAATTAAGTCATTCATTCTATCCCTGGAGTGGTGTGAGAATAAGTGGTCTGTTCTTTTTTTTTAAGAAAGGGAAATTCCTGATTTGATACTGAGTAGCACTGGGACGCTCCCTCACCACGTCTCTGCTCAAGAAATACCAGAAAAGGACGATAAAGCACACATTCCCATCAACTCGAAATGCCAGTGTAAGTGAATTTAAAATCATTATGAGCTGTGCTTGAAATTGCTAGCATTAACTTAGGGTATTCTTTCTGCCTCTACGACACCGTGGTGGCTTTTAAAACAGCAGAGATGACAGGTTCGAGAAAGAGCTAGTGAGAGCCAGAAGGAAAGATAAGGGCCCTTCAGGAAGGGGAGTGCCTCCTGGGGGTGTGTGTCTGAGCTCCACGGGGAACCCTGCTCCACTCCACATCCACATCTAACCCAGCCTTGCTCTTGTGGAAGCAAACGTCCATAACAAATGACAGGACAGGAACCACAGCAGTATACCCACAGATGTCAACTAAAGGGCACACCAATTTATAAAGGGAATATTGACTGAAGGTATGTCTTGAGGGAATGGTTAAGAGTGGCAGGAGACGGGAAATTTTACATACTTTTCTAGATCGCAAAAATTTCTAATTAGTAAATAGTTTCTTCAGCGTATACAGTGGAGGGCCATTAATGCTCCTGGCGCTCATTTCAGGGTGTATGGGGCAGGTGGGCGTGCATCGCCGTTTCACTACCCCTGCTGCACCAAGACCGCTTGCAAGACACACCTGCCACTCACCCAATGCTCACGGACTGAGGGGATGATGAGCCAGTTCTTGGTCATCAAAAGAAGGAGGTTAAGTGAACCTTTTTAACATCATCAATCTCCCCCATCTCAACCCTGAGATCGTCCCCCCTCCTCTGAAGGATTCCCTCTTCACCTACTTCTCTGTTGTGGTTTTAGGCTCCTCTTCCTCCTGAAACCAATCTCTGGGGATTGAACTTCCTTGTCCAGGCCCCTGTCGATTCTGAGCTACAGGTTCCTACAAGCAGCTGTCTGCTTCCTCTCTCCCCTTGGGCAGCCCCTCTATCTCCAATCTAACTTATCCAAATTGGAGTTTGATATTGCCCCATCCGCCCCCACATAACATCTCCTGGGTTCCTCCCTCTCAATAAATGGCACCGTGACCTTCCCTCTTGTCCTCCTTGATCCCCACTTTCCTCTGCCCCCAGCATTCTGATTTACCACCTTGTTCTGCCCCTTTGGGTCCCAAGGCTCACCTCCATGGCTGCACCTGACCCCAGCCACCCACTCTGGTCCTTGTTCCCTTCTTCTAATGTGCCACAGAGTGGCCAGAGTGACCCCAACAATCTCTGTCATGGAGGCAATAGTCACTCACTGCATTTGGAAGAAATCTAAGGTCCTTGGCAGAACCTTTGGCAATCGGAAGGGTCTGGACTCACTGACCTCTCTCATGTGTTTATGGCCACTCTTCCCTTCTCCATCTGTCCCCAGACTGGCTTCCTGTCACTGCCTGGGACACAGCCAGCACCCTTGCCATTGGCTTTTCTCAGTGCCTGTCATGAGGCAATGGTGCCTGACCTCCTCTGAATGAGGAGGGGCTGGGGCGGCTACCCAGCTACCCTCTCCTGGAAATCAGCATTCCCAGCATAGCTCCACCAGTGGCTTCCATGTATCGTGGATTCCCAGGTTGCGTGCTTATGGAATCTCTTCCCCAGGTAAGCATTTTTAGAGTTTCCAGACTTAAAATGTAAAAGCGCTCCTTTCTTGCTGTCCCAAGTGTTATATAAAACAACTTGAAATACAGCTTTTGTCACCAAAATAGCAAACATATCTAGACGTTCTTGATTAACTTTCTTCTTGGGCCCACTATTACCTAATGGTCATAGAATGAATCTAAAATAGCAAAAGAAAATAGGAAAGTGAGCATTTCAGGGAAAAACAATGAGCCAACCTAGGCACCACAGTCCTTTCCTTATTTCCTATTTCTCTTCATTGCATTTTTTTTTCATCAAGGCTTTACTTATTCTATTAATTACCATCTACTTTCAACGGTCTAATCTATTTCTAACATGTGTAGGGTATCGCTTATTACTTCAAGTAAGAGCTTGGGCTTGATGGCAGACGTGGATAGTATTTTAAAATTTAATTTGGGGGTCGTGTTCCAAAGTGAAAATATAATAACGAATATCTAAGCACCTCCCAATTCACAGATATGCCCGTCATTTTATAGAAAGCAAAAGGACGAACAGAACTGAAAACAGGGGTCCGGGGAAAATGAACACAGCTGCTTCTTGTTCTTCCTTGAAACACTGATTCCCGTGGGAGTTTCAGTTTTCCATCAACAAACCCGGGCCCTTTGAAAAACTGATTTCTGTAGTAAGATGTTAATGCTTTGTTCCTCGCACTCAAGAGACTTCATTGACCCTGGGAGGGCAGCACAACTGAGGGGGAAGGGTAGCCTCGGAGGGGCCGGGCCACGCGGAGCTGACTTACTATTGTGCGCAGTCGATTAGCTGATACTCGTTGGACCTCTCGAAGCACGCCTTCACGCCTTCATCATCCCAGAGCTTCTTTACGTGATCGAAGAATTCCTAACATTTGAAAAAATTCGAATAAGAAAGCACAGGTGTTAGAATCTTTTAAAAAGTTACAAGTAAAAAGAAACTGCCCCTCACCCCGCCAATTTTTATTTTATTTTATTTTTTTCAGGTAGCCCATGAATTGTTTTCCTTACAGGAGTCGACTTCACACACAGTAAAATGCACAGGACTTGAGATAGGCCTGAGGAGAAATGGATACACCCGTGTTATCGTCGCTCGATTCCACCTGCCAAACATTCTCGTCCTTCCAGAAAGTTCCACCAAAGGAAAATTACGAGTCAAAAGTAATTTTGTGACATTCACCAACGATACATACAGCAGCTATTTTAACAGTAATGTTAAAGTTCTTCGTACTCAGTCACCTGCCTAGTGGTACTGTCACGTCAGCAGGGAAACGCATGCCTATCACAACAGTAAGTTCGGTTTTAGCTGTTGTCCCTTCAAGTTTCCGTGAGCCACGATTACGAATAGCGGTGACTGAGCAGATGGGTTAAATGTGGCCCAGAGGCATTAGGTACATCAGAAAGGAAACCTTGAAAATTTCACTCTTTGGGGATACTAATTCACTGTGTGTGTGCGTGTGTGTGTGTGTGTGTGTGTTTTGGGCATTTTCTAAAACTACATATTACACGTGAACTGTGATTTTTGGTTTCCTCAAGCCCCTGCGGGCACAGAGCTCAATTTCACCCATCACTGCAAGCTCTCCTTCTCTCCAAGTAAGAGGTGGCTTTATGAATTCATATTTCCAAAATTACCCAAATTAAATTAACAGTGCTATGGAAGCAAATGACAACACATCAGCTGCTAAATATAAAAGAAGTTACGTAAATTTTCACAAACCCCTTCATTAGAATATTTATATCCCCTCCCACATCAGTCATCCTCACGGCAGCCCCAGGAAGCACCCATTCCCATCTCTGATCTGCACCCAATCCGGGGCTTCTGATGCCTCATGTCCGCCGATTTTTTGGAGGAAAGAAAAAAAAAATAGAGCTGGTTCTTTTATGGAAGATTCACAATTCCATACAAGGGTGCACCTGAATACCGTGGGGGCCCTCTTTGAAAAAAGAAACTTAAAATCACGAGTACGCCATTAGGTACAAAACCTCAGAAGGGGCAGGAGGGGTGAGGGGCCGTGAGGTTCTGACGTCCTAGTATCAGGGACAATCTTTAGAGGTCTGCTGCGTCTCTACACCTATGGTCTGTCGGGCTCCTCGTTGTCACAAACAACTCCAACTACCCACAGCTGACAACGAAGGGGAATCTCCGAATGATGGAGAGGAGCTGAACCTCTCAGTTTTTGTCTCCCTAGATTTATGGTTCCTTCTGGAATCTCGCACCACTGCTCTTATTACCCCAGCGAGGGTGTTTTTATAGGCTTCCTTAAAAAAATTTTTTTCCCTTCAAAGAGCCATATGAAAACACACACACACACACACACACACACACCCAACCCAAATGAGAAATACTCTATTTTCTATTGTCAAGATGCTCTTGAGAGACAATGGTAACCTTTGTGTCATGGTGATTTTGGGAATCGAGCTCCATCTCTCTTCCCTCCTGCAACCCCCCGGTGTAGTAGTTTCTTGAATAAAGTTCCTCTACTGTCTTCGGTAGGTGTCAGAATCATTTTTTTCTGCAGCAGTCTGAGCTGAAGCCTCTGAGACGGAATTAGAGAGGACTGCTCGAATTAAGAACCAAGACGCATGATTTCTGGGGTCCGTGTAGATAGGGATGGTGGGCACTGTGTGTGTGTTTTTTTTAATATTTTATTTATTTATTTGACAGACAGAGATCACAAGCAGGCAGAGAGGCAGGCAGAGGGAGAGGAGGAAGGGAAGCAGGCTCCCTGCTGAGCAGAGAGCCCGATGCGGGGCTCGATCCCAGGACCCCGAGATCATGACCTGAGCCAAAGGCAGAGGCTTTAACCCACTGAGCCACCCAGGCGCCCTGGGCACTGTGTTTTTAAAGCAGATACTTTGGACAACACCGGAGGAACACAAAAGCAACAAAAATCTCGGCTTCCACTTCGTGGTTGGTGAACAAAGACACTGGATTAGAATATAGCTAGGTCTCCAGGATTCTCTGTATTTACTTTTTTTTTTTTTTTTAAGATTTTATTTATTTTTTTTTTAAGATTTATTTGACTGAGAGACACAGTGAGAGAGGGAACACAAGCAGAGGGAGTGGGAGAGGGAGAAGCAGGCTTCCCGCTGAGCAGGGAGTCCCTTGTGGGACTCCAACCTGGAGTTGGATCATGATCTGAATGGAAGGCAGACACTTAACAACTGAGCCACCCAGGCGTCCCTCCATGTTTACTTTTTAAGCAGTTCCAAAAACCTCGTGGAAAATTTCAGAGCTGCTACTGCCGTTGCTTCTGCCTTTTATTAGAGAAAATTTCCAAACTTACAAAAGTAGAGTTCCCCAGGCCACTCATTACTCAGCCTCTGTGTGTACCAACACATAGCCAATTCTCTTTCTTTTTTTTTTTTTTTAATAACTCATGCCTTTCCCCACATTATTTTGCAGCATATCTCTTATGTCATATAATTTTATTTCAACATTATTTCTAAAAGATAAAGGCTCTTAAAAAAATCATAGCCACAACACCACTATCTCAACTAAAAATATAACAACAAATAAAGAAATGATTCTGTAAAATCATTAAATATTCAGTTAGCCAATGCAGACTCTCTAGCTATACTTAACCTGTTGTCCAGAGCCAGGCTAGAATTCTCACGGCTTGTGAAACCAACTGGGAGATAAATATGAGGAGTAATTTTGGCATGCCTCCATTAGCAACTAAGATGAATAATATTAAATAAAATTAATTTCAGTGTGCGTGTGCGCCTAAGGAAAAAAAAAGATGATTCACAGAGAAATGTAACCCACTTCTGACAACTGAGAATATGTAGAAATTGAGAGTATAAAAAGAAAATTACTGACATTTCTTTGTTTTTTTGATTATTGAATAAGAATCGACTTGAGATCTTCATGTATTTAGCAACTGAAATATGCAAACATTTGTTACTCTTATTTAAAGGGTTTTGACATAGCATAACCTATAAGCTTACCAAGTCACTGAGGTGTACAGCTGAAACCAATGTCACATTCATTGTCTATCAGCTCTACTCCAATTAAAAAAAACCAAACTAAACCCAAGGGAGTTTGAGTTGTGTTATAGAAAGAAAAATAATAATGATACAAAATTTAAACTTACTTTTAAAAAGGCAAGGCTCTAACATTTTCATAACACCATTCTGAACTTTCAATCAAAATTGAAATTAAAATTAAAAAAATTGCAAATATCTAGCTCTTGCATTTCGTGTCACAGCATTTTCCTTCTGGTCCTGCGGTCTACATCTCCCTTTCCACACGAAGTACAAAGCTAACCTAGGATTCTCAGGTGGGTAACCAGTTTTTTTCTCTTTCTTTAAATTCCTCCTAACCTCTCTGAAATGGAAATCATGCAACAGTAGGCAACGTCAAGAACACAAATTCTTGCATGATATCCCTGCTGATACAACTTTCTGGTTGCACTCACGCCTGAGATCTATTTTTCATTTTTGAAATGAGAACCCAACGCCTATTTCTTGTCTCTGGAAGGGAATGTTGTGCAGTGGTTTGGAGTCAACGCCCTGAGTATACACACAGGTCTTGGGAAGAACTGCTTTCACACACGGTACGGGTGGAAATTGTCGCGAGGTTGAGTGTAAAAACATTCTTTCTCATGCTCATTAGCCGATATTCCATCTAAGGTGACTTATGGAAAAATCTCAAATTTTAGTATCAGGATGACTCTTTTTTTTTTCTGAAGAAAATGCTTTTTATATTTTCTTATTAATGTTTAATCTTCAGAGCCCTGTGGCTCTTCTCCTTTTTTTTTTTTTTTAATGTAATGTATTTATTTGTCAGAGAGAGAGAGAGAGAGAGAGAGAGCGCGTGCGCACGAGCAGGCAGAGAGGCAGGCAGAGGCAGAGAAAGA
>ML105456.1:0-25715 GCA_003697995.1 Taxidea taxus jeffersonii | reverse complement strand
ACCTGAGCCAAAGGCAGCGGCTTAACCCGCTGAGCCACCCAGGCGCCAGGCTCTTCTCCGTTTTTTTGTTTTTTGTTTTTTTTTAATTTTATTTATTTATTTGATAGAGATCACACAAGTGGCAGAGTGGCAGGCAGAAAGGGGAGGGGAGAAGCAGGCTCCCTGCTGAGCAGAGAGCCCGATGCGAGACTCGATCCCAGGACCCTGGGATCATGACCCGAGCCGAAGGCAGTGGCTTAACCCACTGAGCCACCCAGGCGTCCCTCTTCTCCGTTTTTATTTACATCACTGAGTTGATTCAGGAAAGCATACAGGACCCATCTGGGGGTCAGTGCTCATGTTTCTGGAGGGCGTGGCCTTATATTCTGGATGCGAATTTCACTTCTGGTCCCACCTAACTTGACTCGTGTTCCTAATTCTGTTCTCCTGCATTTTCAGTTATTTTATTACCTTGCATTATAACTTTGGGAGCAGCACTAAACACTTTCCAGAACAAGCTGAAGGAAAAATAAATGTTTGACTGAACTTTTTATGGGAACATAGTGGATAATGTCCACCACCACAAAACTGAGTGCTTCATATGTTCCAGGCAATGTTCTAAGGGCGGTATGCACACGGTCTCATCTGAGACAACCCTGCCTTGTAGGCGATTCAGTTCCCATTTGACTGATGACAAAACAAGTATGATTAAGGATATTTTGTATTCTCTTGGAAGGAAGTGGTCAAACCTGGCTTCAAAAGCGTGCTCTGAGGCTTTCTACCTTCCCCCTCCTCCTCTGCTCAGTGGCTGCTCCCTGAGCCGGGGAGACCAGAGAGAACAAAGGCAAATTTGTAATATACCTCACACTCGTCTGTTTTCTTTCTCTCTCTCTCTTTTTTTTTCCTCTTTAGGACAGCCTACTTTAACTATTCTTAGGATCATTTGAACAGCTTTTGAGGTATACTATATATACCAAAAAATTCACCCACTTATTCATACACTCAAGTTTTACAACACCTCCATCATGTCCTTACCCTTCTTTGGACCAAGCCCAGCTCTCCCCCACCCCCAGCCCCATCTCAGACACAGTTAATCTAAGGTCTGTCCCTACAGTTTTGCCTTTTTCAAGAAATTTCATATCAGTGAAATCACCTTGTCCTTTGTGCCTGTCTTCTTTGAACTAGCATGGAATTTTTGAGATTCACCCATTTTGTTATGTATATTAGCAGTTCGTTCTTCTTAAAAAGTTGCCGAGTTCTACTCTGCTGTAAGAATACACCCCATTTTGTGTGTTCATTCAGCAGCAGATGGACAGTTGGGATATTTCCGGTTCTTGACTGTCGTGAATAGTGCTGATCGGAATATCTGTGTACTGGACTGGGTTGATCCCACCCAGGAGAGGAATTGCTAGATTATATGGAATGTGTTTAATTTTGAAAAACGGTGACACTGGGGCACCTGGGTGGCTCAGTGGGTTAAGGCCTCTGCCTTTGGCTCAGGTCATAATCCCAGGGTCCTGGGATCGAGCCCCACATTGGGCTCTCTTATCAGTAGAGAGCTTGCTTCTTCCTCCCCCAGCCTGCTTTTCTGCCTACTTGTGATCTCTGTCTGTCAAATAAATAAATAAAATCTTTAAAAAAATATATAGGGACGTCTGGGTGGCTCAGTGGGTTGAGCCGCTGCCTTCGACTTGGGTCATGATCCCAGGATTCTGGGATTGAGTCCCGCATGGGCTCCTTGCTCGGCAGGAAGCCTGCTTCTTCTTCTGCCTCTGCCTGCCTCTCTGCCTGCTTGTGTGCTCTCTCTCTCTCTCTCCTTCTCTCTGACAAATAAACAAAAAAAATTTAAAAAAATAAAAAAAAATGTTTAAAAAACCCCCAAAAAACAAAACAAAAAAAACAATGGTGACACTGTTTTCCAAAGCAGCCATTCCCTTCTACGTTGTCAAGTAGTGTCTAGTGGTTCTAGTTACACCACCTCCTCAGTAACTGGTTTTGTCCATCTTTTTAATTTGAATTACTTTGGTGGGTATGAAGTGGCGTCTAATTATGGCTTCAGTTTGTATCTCCCTAATGACCAATGACTTTGAACATCTTTTTTTTTAAAGATTTTAAAAAATTATTTATTTGACAGACAGAGATCACAAGTAGGCAGAGAGGCAGAGAAAGAGAGGGGGAAGCAGGCTCCCTGCTGAGCAGAGAGCCTGATGTGGGGCTCGATCCCAGGACGCTGGGATCATGACCTGAGAGGAAGGCAGAGGCTTAATCCACTGAGCCACCCAGGCGCCCCATGAACATCTTTTCATGTGACCATTGGCTACTTGCATATCATCTTGTTAAGTGTCTGCTCAAATATTTTGCCCATTTAAAGAAATTGGGCCGTATGTCTTCTTACTATTGAGTTTTATTTCTTTTACAAGAATAAGACACTTGAAAAAACTGTCTGGATTTAAGTCCTTTGTCAGCTATAGGTTTTGCAAATATCTCCTCCCAAACTACAGCTTTCATTTTAATTTTCTTGAGCATCTTTTGATGAGCAAAATTTTAAATTTTGCCAATGTCCAGTTAATCCATTTTATCCATTTAGCATTTTGCTTTTTTTGATGTTCTAAGAAATGTGTCTAACCCAAAGTAAAAAAAAAAAAAATTTCCCCCCAAGTTTTCTTCTGAAAGTTTTACAATCGTAACTCCTATATTTAGGTCAATGATCCATTCGAGTTCATTTTTGAGTACGGTGTGAGGAAAGGGTCAAGTTTCACTTTTTTCCATTCAGGAAATCAGCTTCCCCAGTGTGTTTACTGCAAAGACTACCCTGCCCCACTGAATTACCTTGGTACCTTTATTGAAATACATGTGGGGTCTATTCCTGGACACTGAGTTCTGTTTTACTGACCCATATGTCTATTCTTTTTTTTTTTTTTTAAAGATTTATTTATTTATTTTTCAGAGAGAGAGAGAGAGATCACAAGCAGGCAGAGAGGCAGGCAGAGGCAGAGAGAGAAGCAGGCTCCCCGCTGAGAAGGGAGCCCGATGTGGAACTTGATCCCAGGACCCTGGGATCATGACCTGAGCTGAAGGCAGCCGCTTAACCGACTGAGCCACCCGGGTGTTCCCCATATGTCTATTCTTATGTCTACAGTACACTGTCTTGATTTCTGTGGCCTTGTAGTAAGTCTTAAAATTAGTAGTGTGAAGTCTTCAACTTCATTCCTCTTTTTCAACATCATTTTGGCTGTTCCTGGGTCTTTAGAATTCCCACATACATTTTAGAATTAGCTTGTCAGTTTCTATGAGAAAGCCTGTTGATCTGAGATTGCACGGAACCCATAGCTCACTGAAGGGAGAAGTACCACTTTAACAAGATTGAGTGTTCTAATCCCTGCACAAGATGTGTTTATTTATTTATGTCTGATTTAAATCCTCTCAAGAACACTTTATTAGTTTACTGTGTATAGACCTTTCATTTCATCTGTTGCATTTTTTCCTCTGTAGATTTCTTGGATGTTATTTTTAAACGTACAAGTTTTTAAAGTTTCACTTTTGGATTTTTGTCATTGCTTGTACATAGAAATACAATTGGTGTCTGTATTGGAGCTTGTCTCCTGCAACCTTGTTAATTTCACCTGTTAGTTCTAGAAGCTTTAAAGTGCAGCTGTGGGGCGCCTTCAGTTCAGGTCCTGGGATCGAGCCCCCCATCTGGCTCTGCTCAGAGGGAAGCCTGCTTCTCCCTCTCCCACTTCCCTTGCTTGTGTTCCCTCTCTCGCTTTGTCTCTCTCTGTCAAATAAATAAATACATTATTTAAAAAAAATAAAGTGCAGCTGTGGACAGAAATAGTTACCTGCATATCTCTGGCTTCTCCCTCTTTCTCTTCCTGAAGCATGACCTGGGGCAGATCAGAATTCTCTGTGGTTCCAAGTACAGGGCTCTGAGCCGAAGGGACTTCACTGTCCATGGTGGGCAACTTTCATGGCTTTTGCTGCTTTTAAAAACTTTTTTTCCCCCCAAAAAAGCTATACTAAGATGTGTCTAGCGATTCTATCATTTATTTCCAAATTATGTCACAAAACAACTGTGATAAGTATAAAGTTTAGTTACTCAGATCCATGAACCATAACAGAGAATCAAATAAATCGACCTTTAGTGATGAGAACATAATTTTTCTCAAGTATTTTTCTTCCACAAACTTAATTTTTTAGCTTCTGATTTCCCCTTCACAATACTCCCACTCTTCTGCCTAAAAGTCTCTCTGTAAAATCTTCATTCTCTGAGAAAATTGTGCACTTGGAGAATGCCTAAGAGACTCACCAGAGAAACTTATTTGTGTGGGAACGAAATAAAATAATTAGGTATTTTTATTAGGGATAAGAGACTCAAAGAATCACGACTTTGGTCCTTGCTTCCAGACAATTCTCTATCAAGTTTTCTGACAAAAGTTCTCCTTGGAACATCAGGCATGAATTACATAACACTTTGAGGTATTATTCTTGGTCTTCTTAGTCACTCCGAATCCTTTCTGTGCTGAGAGGCAAAATGAAGTGAGGAACCCTCCTTTTTGGGAAGAAAGTTAGATTTAAAGGCAATGTCTTTAAAAGTGCATTTGCTGTATTCCAACTGGCAACAATTATAGAATTAGATATGCATTTCTTTGGGAACATTTTAGTGTAAAATCTACTACAGGTCTAAGGAGGGATCAGAAGATATTTATGGCTTGAGTATGGATTTTGTATTTGGGTGCCTGGGTTCAAATCCTAGTGACTGAGACTCAGTTTCCACCTCTGCTCCACAGGGATGTAACAGTTCTGGGCAGAGGTTGGCCAGGATAGATCAGTATCTGGCAAATGGGTCAAGGCAGAGGGCTGAGGAGGTGCACGTGTGACGGGTGAGGGCAGGAAGGACATGAAGAAAGCATGGCTAAAATGACCAAACGAGAAACAGGATCGGGTGATGTGAGGGGGTAAGATTCTGACTCAGGTCAAGAAGTCAAGAGTGTGAGACCAATAGTATGAAATGCTGATGAGCGGCAAGGGTCAGGGAGAGTCCTCTGGCTTTGGACACAGGACAGCACCCAGAAGGCGGTGCTGTAATTTTGGTTAAAATGTGCCAAGGCCCATGGAGCGCCTGGGTGGCTCAGTCTTTAAGTGTCTGCCTTCGACTCAGGTCATGATCCCAGGGTCCTGGGATCGAGCCCCTCATTGGGCTTCCTGCTCAGTGGGGACCCTGCTTCGACCCCTCTCTCTCCTACTCCCCCTGCTTCTGCACTCTCTCTCTCTCAAAATAAATAAAAATAAAACCTTTTTTAAAAAAATGTTTATGGCAGACGAAGTTCTATCCCTTGAATTACTTGATTGTTTAGTATTCCTTTTTGATAACTCTTTGGGACAGCGTGATCAAAGAAACAAGTTTCCAGTTGAGTTTAGAAATGAATCGGTCAGAATCTGCTATGTATCAGGCTCCCTGCTTGGCGGGAAGCCTGCTTCTGACTTTCCCACTCCTCCTGCCTGTGTTCCCTCTCTCACTGTGTCTCTCCCTATCAAATAAATAAAATCCTAAAAAAAAATGTGTCAAGACCTGCCAGATTCCGAGACCTGCAGAGACCTTCCAAGACCTTCCAGAGAAGCACATGGAGAGGACACAGAAGTTATGGGTGGGTTTGAGAACGGAGTTCTAAAACATCTACAGAATACTTGGTGCTGGGTGTGGGAAAGAGAGGGCACATGATTTCAGAACATCAGGAGAGGGACGAGCTCTGATCACCGGCACAAGGCAGGTTACAGTGTGGCTGTGCAAAGAACCAACAACGTGGGCAGTGCTTAACTTCCAGCCAAGGGCTTCTGATTCCTGGGTTTGCCCTAGGCTTCAGACCCTGCAGGAATGGCTCCCCCGTGAATGTGGCTTGTCCAGGTTTACGCACTTAACAGCTGGGGAGGGAGTGAAGCTGGCTGACTAGAACTGTGGCATATTACTGGAAGGAAGGGAAGCAAAGGGCATAGGATGCTTCCAGAAGAACGTGTGCTACGGCTTGGAAAATCTGCCTTAACGGCCGGATGCTGTGAACTGAGCCTCTGCACAGGGAGAGGGGCCAGGGACCTCACGGGACCAACAGCTCTCCTCTGCAACAGCAACAGGATACAGCCAGGAGCCACGATGTGTACCCTGTGTACCCTGACCCTAAAGTTAGAGGACGGTGCCCTCAGTGGGAAGGAACAGAACCATATGGGGAGTTTTGTTCCATGAAATGTGGGGCCCCGCAGCTCTGTGGCACCAAATCTGTGAGAGCCTTCTCTGGGAGGTAACAACAGCTTCCAGAAAATTCAACACCTTGCACTCCGTCGGAGGCATTAGGTGACTGAAATCTCTGTGTAGAGATAAAAGAAAAGTATTTCAAAGGCAACTGCTCACTGAGCCCCTTTGCAATTCTTTTTTGTTTCTGCCCTTTCTGTTTTTTTTTTAAATTTAATTTAAAAATTTCAGTGTTCCAAGATTCATTGTTTATGCACCACACCCAGTGCTCCAGGCAATACATGCCCTCCTTAATTCCCACCACCAGGCTCACCCAACCCCCAACCCCCTCCCCACCAAAACCCTTTTGTTTCTCAGAGTCCACAGTCTCTCATGGTTCATCTCCCCCTCTGATTTCCCCCAATTCACTTATCCTTTCCTTTTTCCTAATGTCCTCTGTGTTATTCCTTATGCTCCACAAGTAAGTGAAACCATATGATAATTGACTCTCTCTGCTCGACTTATTTCACTCAGCATAATCTCCTCCAGTCCCGCCCATGTTGATACAAAAGTTGGGTTTTCTGATGGAGGCATAATACCCCGTTGTATATGTGGACCATATCTTCTTTATCCATTCGTCTATTGAAGGGCATCTCGGCTCTTTCCACAGTTTGGCGACCATGGCCATTGCTGCTTTGAACACTGGGGTACGGATGGCCCTTCTCACTATATCTGTATCTTGGGGGTAAATACCCAGTGGTGCAATTGCAGGGTTATAGGGTAGCTCTAGTTTTAATTTCTTAAGGAATCTCCACACTGTTTTCCACAGTGGCTGAGCCCCTTTGCAATTCTGCAGCAGCCACAACTCAGACAACAGACAACTGACCTAAGAGGGAAAGGAAACGTCCCCGACGCCAAGCACTGAACACCTCGCAATGCTACCCTTGCGCACTCGTGCAAGAGTCTTACAGATTTCTTCCAGTTCGGGGACCCTCTGATTTTAAGTTTATATTTTCCCTCTTCCTTTTTATTTTGTATGCAACAGTTTTATTGAGATACGTAATTCATATACCATACAATGCATCCATTTAAAGTTGTACAATTCAATGGTTCTTCAGTATATCCGTGGAGTTGAGTAATCAACCCCCAACTGTTTCTGAACATGACCCCTCCAAAGAAGCCCCATACTGTCACTAGTACCCCTCCAACTTTCCTCCCTGCCCCCAGTCTCTGGCGACCACCAGTCTACTTTCTGTCTCCTTGGATTGCTCTGGACATTCCATATATGTGGGACTGTGTGAGATGTGACCGACATTTTGTGTCTGGTTTCTTTCACTTGGCATCATGTTTTCAGGTTGATTCATATTAGAGGATGAATCAGTGCTTCATTCCTTTTTATGGCTAAACAATATTCCATGGTGTGAAGGATCACATTTCATGTATCCATTCACCATCCGATGGGTATCTGGGTTGTTGGCACTCTTTGGCTCTTGACAAAGCTGCCATGAACATCCAATTATGAGTTTTTGGATGGGCGTATGTTTTTTTTTTAATTTGACAGACAGAGAGCACAAGTAGGCAGAGAGGCAGGCAGAGAGGTAGAGGGAGAAGCAGGCTCCCCGCTAAGCAAGGAGCCCGATGCGGGACTTGATCCCAGGACCCCGGGATCATGACCTGAGCTGAAGGCAGCCGCCCAAACAACTGAGCCACCCAGGCGTCCCTGGACGTATGTTTTTAATTCTCTTGGGCATATAGCTAGGAACGGGCCTCCTTCCTTTCCCGAGGGAATCATCTGAAACCACTTACAAGAGTTACGAGTTACGAGTTGGGTTTCTGAGTCCACACGTTTGTTTCGTTCACCTCAGCGTTTCATAATCTGACAGAACACTCAGTTACGTCCTCACCCAGGCAGACGGTGCGGCAGATATTACAAAATGGCTGATCTGGTCCAGCTGTGGAATGTAGTTCAGGTTTAAATCTGAACACAGGCAGACCTGGCATTCTTGAATTCCCGACAATGGAAAAACAGTAAGGAAGCCTCAAACATGAGCTGAGGGCCCAGCTCCTCCCGCGGGACCAGACCCCACCCCTCTGCTCTTCTGTTCCTGTGGTCGACAGTCCCCTCCTGAGCTCACCGGGGGCCATGCTGTGTGAAAACGGGAGGCATCAGGGAAAGGGCAGAACCAGTTCTCTTCCTGTGGAGCTGAGAGTGACCAGATGAGTGTGAGGAAGGGGAGGTGTCTAGGGTGGATGGAGTGATTATTCCTTCCAAACCCTCCACCCGTGGACTCACACAAAACCAGAGGTGTTGTTCATTCATGGACCCAGCAGATGTTACTGAGGGCCTGGGATGGGTAAGACTTGTGAGGGCAAGAAGAACAAAGTTAAGAAAAAGAAAAACAAAGGGCCCAGTGGGCAAGAAAGGATTTCCTGTGAGGGGATGTTTAGGCTCCTGACCAGCCAAGCTGCCTCCGTACTCCAGGCTTCCAAGTCATCTCCCCCTCTCCTGCCTTTCCTCCCATTCCATGGTCACTCTTGCTTGGTGCTCTTTGCTTGGTCCTTCTCCCTCCACAGCCTCCTAACACTGGACGGACTCATGGATCCTCCTGGGTCTTCGTCTTTGTCTAAGCTCACTTACTTGGCCATTTCCTCCATCTTGGGATTTCAATCACGTGAAGGTCCTCGTGACTCTTATATTGACGCCTCCAGGTTGGACGTCTCCTCTGATTTCTGCCCTTGCACTCCTAATGCCTGCCTGATTTCGACACTTGAATTCTTACAGGCGACTGCAACTCAGGAAGTCCAGAACGGGAGGCCTCATTTCCCCCACTAAAACACGCTCTGTTTGAAGTCTTCCCCAGTCAATGGCAAGGCCACGATTCACTTATTCCATCCAAAACCTGTGGAGGCATCCTTGACTCTTCTCTCTCATACCTGACATGGGATCCTTAAAGAAATCCCCGTGGCTATACTTCCAGAACACGCCCAGATTCTGATCATGTCTCAGACCTGTACCGCTGCATTCCTAGTGGAAGGGGTCATCTGGGACTGTGTCACCTGGGAAGGTGTCATCAGGTATTGTCACAGAATCCCACCTGGCCTGTTTCTCCCCTTTCTTGCCACAGTCTAGTCAACTCGGGAGCCATGGATTATTTGAGAACGTGAGTTAGATCACATTACAATTGGGTTCAAGGCAATCCTGTGCTCACCACTCAGTGTCCACAAATGGATGAATGAATGAACAAAACATGGTAGAGACATAACAATGGAATTATTCCATTTTAAAGAGGAAGGAGATTCTGCAGTAGGCTACAACATGGATGAACTCTGAGGCTATTATGCTCAATGAAACAAGCCAGACACGAAAGGACAAATACTGTACCCCAGGAGTAGTCAGATTCATAGAAAAGAAAGTAGAATAATGACTGCTGGTGGGTGGGGTGAAGGGAGTAACGAGGAGTTAGTGTTTAGTGGGGACAGAGTTTCAGTTTGGGAAGACGAGAAAGTTCTGGTATGGACGGCAGGGATGGTCGTCCAACAATGTGGATGGTACTTAACGCAAGAGAAACCATACACTTAAAAAATGGTTAAAATGGTAAATTTTATGTTTCGTATATTTTACCATACTAAAACAAGACTGTATTAAGAGAAGCAAAGCAGCAAACCAAACCCATTCAGTGCTTCCCGTCTCAGAGTAAAATCCCAAAGTCCCCACATTACCTGACTCCTCCCCTCTTCCGCATTCCCTTTCTGACCTCACTTCCCTGACCTCTTGCCTGGTGGCTCTTCCTGGCTCTTCCCAGTACTCTGTCACCACCACACCCTACACTGCTCATGCTCTTCTCACTGGCTGGACCCTCTTTAGGCCTCTGCTCAAACACCACACTGTCCTCACAACCCCACAGAAAACAGCGACTCTAACGGCCACCCTGCAATCTCTGTCCTGCTTTGTTCTCCCTTCTCCCCTCCAGCCATCAACATACTGTGAGCTTACCTACTCAGTGGCTGTGATCTTGCCTGCTCCACTAGAATGTCGGCTCCATGAACATAAGCTCTGATGGCACCTGGCAATGGCTATTTTTGGAATCTATGAATGGATGGGAGGTCACTGGGGGTTTGGATTAAGAGAACCCCAGAGCTCTATTTTATGAATATGAATCCAGGGACGACAGGGATGTGGATCACAGGGATAAGCCACTGTATACAACAAGACTGGAATGAACTTGCCAAGGGAGAGAGGGATGGAGGGAGACAGCCAGGAAGGATGACAAGGACAGGACTTCAGAAATCCCCTCGATTTGGAGGATTAGAAGGTTGGAGGAAGAGGAGAGCCAGGAAAATGAAAATCAAGACGTACTCAGGGGCAGGGCCTCTAGCAAAGGTGGAATTCCAAGGCCAGATTACCAAGGTCAAAGTGAAAAACCACGCACAACAAGGTGGTAGACAGAAGGTTTCCTTTGAATCAGTTGAGTTAGTTTGATAAGAACTGAAAATAATTTCCAGGGAACCCCACAAACAGAATGGTTCTAGTTCTTCCTGTCTCAGTGAACCTTTTAGGGCCAAAT
Source organism: Taxidea taxus jeffersonii (assembly GCA_003697995.1). Taxonomy (NCBI): domain Eukaryota; kingdom Metazoa; phylum Chordata; class Mammalia; order Carnivora; family Mustelidae; genus Taxidea; species Taxidea taxus. Next base: position 14,951 of record ML105456.1, on the reverse strand, counting down.
GATAAAATGAGTGAGCAGCTATAAGATTTTAGGAGGAAGTCCAAAAGAAGGATGATGTTTATCAGGTTTTTTTTCCTACTTTGACTCTAAATATCAAGAAAATGATGTTTTTTCGGCAAATGGGAGTATCAAAAGGGAATAAATTAAGGCATCTGTCAGATTACAGGAAGAAGAAATATTTTTCATAGCATTTTTTATATTATATATATATTTTTAAGATTGTATTTATTTATTTGTCAGAGAGAGAGAGAGAATAAGAGAGTGAGCACAAGCAGGGAGAATAGCAGGCAGAGGCAGAAGCCAGCTCTCTGCTGAGCAAGGAGCCCAGAGTGGGACTCGATCCCAAGACCCTGGGATCATGACCTGAGCCAAAGGCAGACACTTAACTGACTAAGCCACCCAGGGGTCCCAGCATTTTTTTTTTTAAATCCTAAATCCACCTTTCTTCCTACCACAAGAAAAATGTCCCTCAACTTTCAGGGAAACAGATAATTAAGTTCATATTTGAAAAAGCTTTGAAAGAAAAATAAACACTATATATGATGGTTAAGCATTGCACTGATCATTGTTCTAAGGACCAGCCTGGGTCATGTACTTGGCAATGTCTCCTCTTTCCCCACCCACAGAGCACTGTCCTCAGAAGGACCCGGTGCTTAAAGATGCTGGAGAAGAGCAGTTCTAATGTTTCTCCTGGGTAAACATCTCACCACCTACACGGCTCTAACCACCACCACCTCTCACTTTGATTACAGCAAGAGTCTGCCATTGGCTCTCCCTGCTTCTACCCTACAGTGTCTTCTGCAACTGGGGTCAGGATGACACTTTTACAGAGAAGGTCAGCTCAGGTCACTCCTATGGGGGCCCTACTCACTCAGAGTTCCCACAATAACTCTAAGACCCCGTTTCTTTGGTGCCCCTCTTTCCATGCATCTCTGCTATCATGCCATCATCAATCTCCGCCTGCTCACTGTCCAGCCACACTGGCTTCCTGATCTTCCCTGTACTGCTAGGGTCTCCTGCCCCGGGGCAGGACCTTAGCACTGCTGCCCCTCAGGCTGGATGGACTGTCCGTCTCTGAGCCTGCTTTGCTTGCTGCCTTGTCTCTCGAGGCTCTGTCCTTAACCTGCTTTTCGATGCAACCCTTGCTGACCGTCCTCTTTAAAACCACGCTGCCCCTGCTCCTCCGATCCCATGCCCCCTAACCTGCCCCAATGGCTCTTGTCTCTGCAGTGCTTAGCACCTCCTAAAGTACTCTTTCATAGATTTATTTATTATGTCCTACTTATTCCTTGCATTCCTTGCTAGACTGTAAGCCCCACGAGGGGAGGGATCTTGCTGGTTGTCTCCTGATGTCTATCAAGCACTTAAGACAGTCTTGGTGGACACTAAGAGCTCAATAAATATTTACTTCATGAGCAAATGGATGAATAAACTTTTCTGGGCAGTCCTCTTCTCTCTTTCCGTCTTCTACTTGCTTTATTGTCAATGTTCACCTCCATGTCGAAAGTTTATGCTAATTAAGAAAGCTGAAAATTCATATACATGATTTGTTCATAACTTCGAATTGATGGGAAGCCGGGTGTATCTACAAGTGGGTTTTATAATTTTTTTAAATTTTAGATTTTATTTATTTATTTGAGAGAGAGAGAGAGACAGCACGAGCAGGGGAAGCAACAGAGGGAGAGGGACAAGCAGGCTGAGCAGAGAGCCGGATGTGGGTGGGGCTCGATCCCAGGACCCCAGGATCATGACCTGAGCTAAAGGCAGATATTCAACCAAATGAGCCACTCAGGCACCCCTATAATTTGATGTTTAGTGGAATGGTTGTCCCGGTCCTCCCTTACAAATAATTTAAAAAGTAACTCTCTGGAAGCCAAGAACATTATCGACCTCAGAAAGTTCTAGAGAACTCATGTGATTGATAGTGTAGTGACCACCATATGGGAAAGAGCTTCCTTTTCTCTGATAGAGCCAAGCCGTCCACACAGAAGCCCGGCATCACTGACCACAGCACACCCAGCAAGTCCAAGGCTGCCTAGCACTTTCCCAACCCATGGCTGGCTGTATAATTTGGCAAGGTCAAGTTCTACCCAGGCTTGTGGCTTGAGGGAATTCTACTAAGGCGGTGGCCTCTCTCCTTCCATTGGCTTCTGCCAGGATTTATACCTCTCCTCTTGCCAAACGCTCTTTCTACCTGGCAGTAAATTGCTCCCCGCAATTTACATGCCTCCCCAGAATGTTCAGCAAGTGCCTTTTATTCCATATGGTAAAATTTCTAATTATGACCAGAGGTGTTCACAGATAACAAACAACCAACGTGTACCATTATCCCTCCATTTATCCTTCCATACAGCTGGTCACACAAGCCTCACATAATTCTTAAATACTGGGCCTCCCTACAAGGGTTGGTAGGACACTTGCTGTTGGTCATTTTAGCCAACCGTCCTTCCATCCATTCACTTACTCATCTACCCACCCACTCACCCATCCACCCATCTGCCTATCATCTACTTGGAGTGTTTGTATTTGAAATAAATATAAGGAGATAAGGATATATACAAATATACAGTTGTTATAATTTTTAAAAAGATTTAATTAATTAATTTAGAGAGCACAAATGAGCGAGTGGGGCAGAGGGAGAGGGAGAGAGAATCCCAAGCAGACACCCCACTGAACACAGAGCCCAATGTGAGGCTCGATCTGAGCCAAAATCAGAAAGTCAGACACTTAACCGATGGAGCCATCCAGGAACCCCTACAGTTGTCATTTTTAAGGCTGCTGGTCCCGAGGGGAAAAATCAGAACATGGCCTATTCGATTCAACTTACAAAAGAAAACAAACAATAAGAATAACAACACAGTAATGGCACTTTGGTTTCGTGGCCTGTGGCGAGTAGAGAGACATGGGAGAAAAGGAAAGGAAGGGGACAGAGGAAACAGACACATATCAGGGACAGAAAGACAGCATGAAACAAAGAGGAAGGGAAGACAGGAGACAGGATGAGAGGCCAAGAGAAAGACTCAGGGGCCCAGAGAGACAGGGGTTCACACAAGCCCGGCAGCCTGGAGACAGTGGGACGTTTAGTAAATCGTGTCATTTTCAGATGTTGCTAGGAAAACGTTAAAGCCAGCGCTTAAGCAAAAGTAATACTAAGGGTGGGTCAGTCACTGACAAACAGAAGCCTGTGGTGGCCATGGGCTGGATGGTGACCGATTATATCACTGTTATTGCATAAAAGCAGGGAAACATCCTCACTGCAGGAAAAAAAAAAAATAGAACATTCGTATTTAAGACAGGGCAATTACAAGATGTCACAAGACATTTAAAAATGTTGCCGTGGGGCGCCTGGGTGGCTCAGTGGGTTAAAGCCACTGCCTTCGGCTCGGGTCATGATCTCAGGGTCCTGGGATCAAGCCCCTGCATCGGGCTCTCTGCTTGGCAGGGAGCCTGGTTTCTCCTCCCTCTCTCTTCTCCGCCTGCCTCTCTGCCTACTTGTGGTCTCGGTCTGTCAAATATATAAGTAAAATCTTAAAAGAAAAATGTTGCCGTAACCTCTGGTCTAAGAAGAGAATGGTACTGACAGCAAAGCACTCACAGTGCTCCTGGGCCAGAGAGAAAACCCTCCCACAAGCACAGTCCCAGAGCCAACAGCGGCCTGTGCCTGGGGAATCAGGCTTGGGAGCTTAGGGCTCATTAGCGTGAAGCGTAATTTCTAAAGATGTTGTTAGAGAGGGTACATTCATTTAAAATATGTTAAGCTACTAAAGTACTCGGAGCTAATGATTTGGGATCCACATGTGAGGCTGAACGTCCCATGTTATGATATAAACACTGAATTAATTCCGTGAAGACGTTTAACCGCGAATATATCAACGTTATGTTCAAAGGATATAATCCTGAAATGTCAGCAAACCATTGTAGGTACGCATGTTTAAATCCAAGCACAATTCATACATCCTTGAGGAACCAGATCAGGGTTTGCTTTTTATTGTAAAGGCGACAGAAGACCGGGAAAGACTTAAGCACGATTGACTTTAAAGGAACAAGGAATGAAGAGAGGTGGCTACGCAGGAGAAGGTCTTGCTGAGGTCCAGTCCATCCAATTCTGTATTTTGTCCTCCTGAAATCGAACTTCCCTCCAGGTGTGGAAGGAGAAGCCTCCCGTCATCAGCCCTGCAGGTTCCACAGTACCTCTTGGGGTGCATAACTCAAACTCAGGGCAGGAGTATCACAGTGCGCTGTGCACATCTGCCGTTGTACCTGCTCATTATGTATCTGTTATGGAAAATATTTGTTCGAGTATGTTTCTTGTAGAAAATCTAATTTACTCATGGAGGTTGTAATGTTTACACGAGCACTGGGTGATTAGTTCGCTAACTCTTCTCTCTCCGACTCCGTGTAATGACATTCATCCATGGCTGGTCCAAAATCACTGGGACCTTCTGTTTTGCTTTTCTCTGTGTAGGTGGGTCTGTTTGCAAAAAATACATAGCAGATTCTGACCTATTCATTTCTAAACTCAACTGGAAACTTGTTTCTTTGATCACGCTGTCCCAAAGAGTTATCAAAAAGGAATACTAAACAATCAAGTAATTCAAGGGATGGAACTTCGTCTGCCATAAACATTTTTTAAAAAAAGATTTTATTTTTATTTATTTTGAGAGAGAGAGAGAGAGTGCAGAAGCAGGGGGAGTAGGAGAGGGAGGGGTCGAAGCAGGGTCCCCACTGAGCAGGAAGCCTAATGAGGGGCTCGATCCCAGGACCCTGGGATCATGACCTGAGCCAAAGGCAGCTGCTTAACTGACTGAACCACCACCCAGGTGCCCCCCCCCCAATTTTTTTTCTGACTGCAAGGTGTTAAAATTAGTCCCTTAAAGCAGTAAATGTTAACAGTATAAATCAAAAGCATTAAAGATGTTGTATCTTTAAGCAGTTCTATCAGGAATTTATCCTAAATTTAAAAATATCAAGAGTTGTAAAAAGTTATATGCGGTATTTTACATATATCATAAGTTACATATATTGTAGGTTAGCAAAAAAGTACATGTCTACAATAGGGAGTTTGTTAAATGAGTAATGGGATACTCATATGATGAATACTCTGCAATCATTAAAAATCAGGCTGTAGGGGCGCCTGGGTGGCTCAGTGGGTTAAGCCTCTGCCTTCAGCTCAGGTCATGATCTCAGGGTCCTGGGATCGAGCCCCACATCGGGCTCTCTGCTCAGCAGGGAGCCTGTCTCCCCCTCTCGACTCTGCCTGTATCTCTGCCTACTTGTGATCTCTCTCTGTGTCAAATAAATAAATAAAATCTTAAAAAAAAAATCAGGTTGTAAAGGGATATTTATTAAATGAAAAATATCTCTAATAAGTTTAAAAACTAGGTTTAAAATCAGTAGCAGGCTGAGATCCCAATTTAATAAAAAACAGGTACGCTTGTCCATTAAGATACTGTAAGGATGTCACCAAAGGTTTATAATGTTTATCTCTGGAGAATGGGGTTACAGAAGGACTTTATTTTCCCTCATGGTACTTTCCTGTGTTAAAAATAAAAAAAGTCCCACAACAGCTATGGACCCTCACCACGTTAGTCAGCACATTGTTGGTAAGGCTTTCACAGGCTTTCTGCTTAATTATGTTCATCTCTGAATGTACGGCACGCCTGCACGGAAGTAATGGGATAGAATGGAATGATCGTTTTCTTGTAGTGCAGTAACAGTCTGGTGGCGGGGGAAAGTTCTGGAGTCTGACAGCAGACCGCAGCTTTGATAAGCCTCATGGCTGGCCCCTCCATTCCTGCATGAGTGAAATGCTACAGTCCCCAGTCACTTGGAGCTGATGAAACGGGGACTGTTTCACACCTACCCCAACGGGGAAAATTTCTCCTCAGAGAAGTCTGTTCTCCTCCTTATTGGGGTCTGAGGAGATCCAAAGAACCCGGATGAAATCCAGAGCTTCAGCACCAGGCTGGTCTTCTCCGACCAGCAACCAGAGTGTGTAGGAGAGCTGAGGTCACCACCACGCTCGAGTTTCAAGGAAATATCGGTTCGAAAAAGGGTCTCAGCTAAACCTCTCCTGTATGGCATTTATAATATTCTAAGTATAAAGTCTGTTGTTGTATCTGCCCTTTCATCACTGTCCTCAAATGTGTAGTTTAGTGTAAATGATACTTGGAAAAACCACAGTATTTTAAATTATTTTAATCTTACACTAAACAGAAATTTAAGAAAGCGGTTTGTTCCTGGTGATGGACACAAACATTGTTAGGTGCCTGTTTACTTATTTGTTTTATTTTTTACTTTATTGTTTATTTGGTCCCTGTTTATTTATTTATTTATTGAAGATTCTATTTATTTTTAAAAATATTTTATTTCTTTGTTTGAGAGAGAGAGAGAATGAGGGAGAGAGCAGGAGGGGGCGGGATCTGAGGGAGAAGCGACTCCCTCCTGAGTAGGGAGCCTGATGTGGGTACCGATCCTGGGACTCCAGGATCATGAACCAAAGGCAGTCGCTTAACCAACTGAGCCACCCAAGGCCCTGAAGATTCTATTTATTTATTTGATAGAGCTAGAGAGAACACAAGCACGGGGAGCCCCAGAGGGAGAGGGAGAAGGAGAAGCAGACTCCTCTGAGCAGGGAGCCCGATGTGGGGCTCGATCCCAGGGCGCTGGGTTCATGACCCGAGCTGAAGGCAGCTGCCCAACCAACTGAGCCATCCAGGCGCCCTGAGATTTTTTAAAAAATTGAATTGAAACTTGCATAATATAAAATTGACCGTTTTAAAGCATGCAGTATGGTGGTATTCGTAGATTCACAATGCTGTATACCCACCATCTCTGTTTAAATAGGTCCTAGAGCTTTCATAGGTTCAAAAGAAAATCCATACCCAGTAAGCAAACTCCATTCTTTCTCCCTCCCCCCATACCAGGCAACTGCTGACCTGCTTTCTGTCTCTACAGATTTGCCTGTTCTGCAGATTTCACGTAACTGGAATCACACAATGCGTGGCCTTCATGTATGGCTTCTTTCACTCATCACCACGTTCCCCAGGCTCCTCCTTGCCTGAATCAGGGCTTCATTCCTTGGCGGCTGAGTAATATTCCATCGTATGTACAGACCACGTTTTGTTGATCTCTGCATCCGTTGATGGACATTCGGTTTGTCCCACCTTTCGGCTATTGTGAAGGGCGCTACTATCAACATTAGTTTATGGATGCCTGTTCGACTCCCTGCTCTCGATTATTCGGAACCGCCAGGTCATAGGGTAGCACCGTTTAACCTTTTGAGAAATGGCCAAGCTATTTTCTACCGCATCTTCCTCTCCCACCAGCAGCACAGGAGCATTCCCATTTCTCCACATCTTCACCATTACTTGTTTTTATCAGTGTTGTTTTTCATTATTTTATTTTATTTGCAGGGGGCAGGGAGAGGGAGGGAGAATGTCAAGCAGGCTCCATGCCCAGCGCGGAACCCAAGCTGGGGCTCGATCTCACGACCCTGACGTCATGACCTGAGATGAAATCAGGAGTTGAATACTTAACTGACTCACCCAGGCACCCCTGAAAGTTGTGTTTTTAGGACAGCACGCCTAGTAGGTGTAAAGTGGTAGCTCATTGTGGTCTGATGTGCGTTTCTCTCACAGGCAATGATGCTGAGCACCTTATCATATGCTTATTGGTCATTTGTGTATTTTCTCCAAAGAAATGTCTATTCAAGTCTTTTCCTCATCTTTTTTGTTATTGAGTTGTAAGAGTTCTTTATATATCCTGGATGCTAGACCTTTATCAGATATAATGATTTGCAAATATTTCTCTCATTCTGTGGATTATTTTTTCACTTTGTGGATAATGTACTTGGATGCCTGAAATTTTTGAGTTTTGATGAAGTCCAATTTATGTATTTATTTAATTTGTTGCTTTGGTGTTTGGTGTGTCATAGCTGAGAAACCATTGCCAAATCCAAGGTCATGAAGATTTATCCCTGTATTTTCTTCTAAGTCTCTTTATAGTTTCAGTTCTTATGTTTAGGTCACTGATCCATTTTGAGTTAACTTTTGTGTGTGGTGTGAGGTTATGTATATTGCTTAAAGGTAGTTCAGTCTGGATTATTTCTCAAACCACATGAACATCTGTCGGGAAATGATATATTTCAATACTATAAGAAGTCTATACTACATAAATATTCCTAATTTTATTAAGGAATTTTGTAGGGTCCCCTTTCTCACAAATGGAATATGAAGAGTCTCACACAGAATTTTCACAGTCATGGCACTGAGATGGCAGTTTGTGAAAGACATTAAAAAAAAAAAAGATTTTATTTATTTATTTGACAGAGAGAAAGCACAAGCAGGCAGAGCAGCAGGCAGAGGGAGAGGGAGAAGCAGGCTCCCTGCTAAGTAGGGAGCCTGAAGTGGGGCTTGACCCCCAGACCCTGGGATCATGACCTGAGCTGAAGGCAGACGCTTAACTGACTGAGCCACCCTGGTGCCCATGAAAGACATTTTGAAACAAGGTTTATCTTCTTCCTCAAAACTTGTCTTCAATGCCCGAGTACTTGCTAAGTGCCAACAATCAACCAGTCATTCAACAAACACTGAGTTCCAGCTGTGTGCTAGGTACCATGTTAGGGGTTATGGAGACCACAGTGATGGAGAAAGTGTTTGAAATTTTGCGGATTATGGGCCACGAGTATAAGTCACCACTCCTGGTCTCAAGAAGTTTGCTCTTTAGTACGGACACCATGCTCAGGCATATCAAATAATAAGGAAATAATAAAGGGCACTAAAGTACTGAATATGATTTAATGACTAAGTTATGGTGTCAACTAGGGCAGCCACAGGAAGTGAAAGCTGCAGGAAATCAGGAAAGGGAGAGATCAGATTGGAAAGGTCTCCAAAGAAGGCAGGCTTAACTCCAAAGAATCAGCAGGATGTGAACAACGAAGGTGGTCATAGCCAGGAGTCTCTGAACAGATTGGCTGAACTTGTGGGGTGGGAGAAATCGAGAGTGGGGAGCCCCGAGGGTGAGGCTGGTGGGGCCACCAGGGCAGCAGAGCAGAGATGGACACAGGGGAGATACTTGAGCCCAGAATTCCTTGTGTCGTCCTCCTCTGGGTCCTGGCCACTAAACCCAATGGAGCAGAAAGCCCTACACATAGGTGTTACTGGTGGGGCTCAGCAGTCCTGGTGACTAAGGTTTTCCCTGGTAACAATGTTTTATTCAAATGAATCACATGCACAGCAGGTTGATGTGTGTGTGTGTGTGTGTGTGTGTGTGTGTGCACATGTCTACGAGATGGGCCCAGTATCTTACTTAGATAGTGGGGAGTTGGTTACAAGTTTTTTTGTTTTGTTTGTTTGTTTTTTTAAAAACTTTTAAAGTGTTTTACCAAGAAAAACACCCAGGAGAGAAGCCACCTCATTTAGTTGAAACAAACAAGCGCGATCTCTTGGTAATCAACACTCTGTTTAGAAGGCAAGGAAAAGTCCCCAATGGCTTCTCTGATCACCTCTCAACCTGGGTGTCTCTATCATGCAACGAGGGAGCTGTGGCTCCAGAAAAACACTGAGCTGTTTCTGCTACTGTGGCTGGTAACACAGATACAAAGGAACAGAGAAGTTAAAAATAACTGTGGCCAGGAGATCTCTTTAGAGTGTCAGCATCACGTTCTTGGAAACCTTCATTAGGACGCTGGGGGTGGCTCACAGATCCCTGCGCACTTTCCAACTCGATGCTTTCCTTCACAGTCATCAGGGTGAACGTCCCTCTAATGTCAAGAGTTACTGAATTCAGCGGTGCCTGGGTGGCTCAGTGGGTTAAGCCTCTGCCTTCGGCTCAGGTCATGATCTCAGGGTCCTGGGATTGAGCCCCACATCAGGCTTTCTGTTAAGCGGGGAGCCTGCTTCCCCCCCCCCCCCGCCAAGGGACGCAGTGATGTCAGAGTGTTGGAAGCTGGGGAGCCATGAGGCGCTAACGAATGCTCTGGAGAATTCTCCTATCCCAGCAATGGTGCCACGAGGTCCCAGGGTGCTAAATCGCACCCCCACCCACCCAATCTAAGGCCCAGGATGACTTATATTCAAGCTATCAAAAACCATTCTTCCACTTTAATTTTTTACTTGGCATACATCTGGCCTCTCATTATGTTAAAATAAAAGCACTATTCCTGGGCCACCGGGAGTCCTAGGAAGCTGAAGCCTTGAACTTGGTTTTCTCGATTTTTCTTCTTATTTTCAATACCTTTCCTTCCTCGTTATTTGACACATAATTGACATATAACATTATATTAGTTTCAGGTGTACAACATACTGTTTTGATTTTTTTATATCTTGCAAATGAGCCTTTCCTTCCTCAGCAGCTGCTGTATACTGCAAGTAATCAGATTCGTGATGTACTTCAAACAAAATGTTTGCTTTGAGACTTTCACTCTGAAACACAGGAGGGTCATGGGGTCGCAGGCTACCTCTTGTTACACTGGCTTTCGGTAACAGGGTCTTTTAAAGCTCCCAGGTCTATGCTTTCCATTTCTCAGCTCCAAGTCAGATGAACATAATTTATATAAACAGCATGTGAAACTCTGTCAGGGTAAGCTTGTTTCCAAATTACAATAGTAAGCGCCAAGATAAAAGCAGAGATAAAATGTAAGTGGGATGGAGATACACCGAGTACTTTAGTGAAAAATGCACTTAAAAAAGGATATTTTTATGTTTCTGATCCAGAAGAGCATCACTGTGTTATCTGATCTATGGGGAGTCTGTCTATACAGACAGAGTCTTGCCATCATTATGCTTCACAGGAACTGCCTTCTACCTTGCACTCCCCATATGGGGAGTCCCCCACCTGAGTATGGGCTGTGAGAAAACGCTGAACATGGGTCAGCCAACCGCCTGGAAGCAATGCCAACATGGTGGGAATGGACCACTCAGAGACCCTTGTTGGGGCCAGAATTTCCACCACCATTTTGAGCTTCTTCAGTCACTCATAGCTCCCCATGCTTAAATGCACGCTGCAAGAATAGGACCATTTGGGGCTATTTTAGGCCCTTCTGTCCCAGACCCTATATTGTCTTGCCTACGGTTAGCCTTGACTAAATTCTGGGCATTCCAAAGCAGAACCCAAGTCCTTATGACGGCAGCTGGGAGCTTCCCCCCAAACCCTGCCCCAGCTGCCCTTCTGGGTCCACCAGGCCCAGCTGGGGTGAACTGGCAGGTCAAGAAGGCCCAGCTCCTGCTCACCGGGTGGGAGCCCAGGTGGGGTGCTGGGCAGCCGCCTGAACTGACACAGGGCTGGCGGAGGGAGTGGGGCGTCAAGCCCTCTTTCAAACTGTCCCGTCACGTTTATGATCGATAGTCTGTTGGTAGGCAAAGATACTGCTGGTGACTTTTAATGAATCGAGAACTATTCTCGTAAATATAAAAAGGGCTCCAGGGAGGTGCAGTTATGACAATGACCATGACTGGTGCCTACACAGAAAGCTTTGTAAGTCAGACAACTTGCACTGGTGACCGCTCATCGTGGAACTAGGAAGTTCCAGCACGTCCACAGAACATTCTTGAGGACAACCTCGCTTGACTAAGCCTCCCGAGAGCTGCATCCTATTCTACCCTCCCTGCCACCCAAGGGTGCGGCAGAAACTACCAGTGGGCTTGTAAAATAGATTCCCCAAACCTTCCTGCAAGAATTCCTGAATCAAAATCTCGGAGAGCAGACTTAAGAATCTTGTTTTAAAAGCTCCCCAGGTGATTCTGGAGTGCAGCCTGATTTGGAAATAATGCACTGACCTCGTGGCTGAGTTGAAATTCTTAGGGGTCCCGAAGATCTCAAAGGCCTGGTTATGAGAACAGCTGCCCTTCTGACCGAGGATTCATTTAGTGGGGACAGAAAGAAATAAAGAAGGGAAATCTACAGAGGGAAGTGGGAAACTGGCAGTGTCCGAGACCAGGCACTGAAATCCATCCACTATGGGACTTTCTTTATGATCAAGGCCATCTAGAGCAGGTCACCCATGATCTGCTAAACACATGAAAAACCTCAGGAGGGAAGTAAGATTCACCAAGGCTGATAGATCTCAAATGCAGGAAATCATCCAACCAGGACGAACGTTTATCAGTTAAATGATGGCTGTCAAATGATGCCAAAGTCTGAAATGTTCTACTTCCATATCTTATGTCAATGTTGCAAAAAGTCACTAATGATAAAATTAGGCGATGCCGTAAATGTTGAGAGCAGCTTCAGCCCATCTTCCTGAATATCATATTGTGGCTTCCAGGCACAAGAGCTGTTGCCAAAAAAGTGATGTGTTATTAGCAGATGCTTTAGTTCTAAGATCTATACATCTTAGGCTTAAGAATGTGCTGTTTTCAAGTTTGTACAGAACGGGCTTTTGACACAGTCAGATTCTTATTTTCCTTTTTATTTGGTCATGGGAAGTAGAGACAATTCTAAACGAGGACCTACTTAAATACTATGATCTCTGGGTCTTTAGCTTCTCATGAATGTTGGTCCTCTCTAGACCCTTACTAGACTATAAACCTGAGAACAGAGATTATTTAAAAAGATCTTTCCCGTATCCTTCTAAGCCCCTAACTCAATTTCTTGAACACTGCTGGCTCTAAGGGAACATACGCTGTATTGTTTCATTGGCTTGGGATATACAAAAGTGAGCTGAATTAACAGAGGAATTAAGAAACGATGTTTTTAAAATATAAAAAGATTTAAATGGTAATCTGTGGAAATCTATCCACTACTTTTCCTTAGTTACATGGAGAGAATCCTTACCAAACACTATTTCTCATATCTGACCCCTCACCCTCTGCCAAATGGATTTCTTTTTAGTGGAAGTTCTAGTGCTTAAGGAGATAGGAAGAAAAAACAGAGTTTCTATTTCCTTTACATGTTCTTCTCTATATTTCAGTCATCTGGGGTCTTGGAGTAAACTGCCCTGGGGGGACCACCATCATGGCTATCCCTTCTGTATTAGAACATGTTCTGTATTTTAGGACTCTGGATTATAAGCTGGAATGAGCACACACAAGGCACAGGGGATAAGCGTCCCCTTCTCCCAATTTCTGAGAGCCAGGATTCTTCACCCTGTTTCTAAGAGCATCCTTCACAGGTAAGGAATAATAAAGGAGGGGCAGAACCCACTTTTCTTCTCTCTCCTTTTTAGAACAGAGAACAAGTCATTTTCTTTCACTTTAATAATTTTCTCCCTTGAGAGAGGAATTCAAACGTCTTTCACTTGCCAGGGGAGTGGGAGGAAGGTGGGTGGAAATCTTTAAAGACCTTCAATAACAGCCTGACACAGAGCTGAGCTGGCTCTGTAACCCGTTCAGAGCCGAGGCCACAGTTGGGATTTCACCGGAGGCAGGGAATGAAACCGGGGTCCTGGTCAGAATGACCCCTTCTGGCCTCCCATGCACCAGTCTGGACTCCAACTTAGGAAAGGCACATTGCAAAAAAACAAAAGGAAAACAAGGCAAATCAATTTTAAATTTGCCAGCAACAACACCCTTGAGAGGCTAGATGGGGAGCTTTACGGGACAACGTTCTTGGAGAGGCGTGGCCATTACTGGGTAGGTCCTGCCCCAGCTGGGGTTCCGGGGGCACTGGTGCTGGTAATTCCAGACCCTGGGCCCAGCATCTGGTTCCCTCTAATTGTTAGACCTTTGTGATGTGTATTTTCCATTTGTTCTACTTGTTGGGAGGGCCCAGATACTCCTGCTTAACCCTAGAACATTCCCGCATCCATCTGCTGTGTGGATACACACCCACATTTCTTTCTTTCTTTCTTCCTTCCTTCCCTCCCTGCCTTCCTTTCCTTCCTTCTTTCTTTCTAAAGATTTTATTTATTTGAGAGAGAGAGAGCGTGAGAGAGAGAGAGAGCATGAGATGGGGAAGGGTCAGAGGGAGAAGCAGACTCCCCTTTGAGCGGGGAGCCTGATGCCGGACTCAATCCCAGGACCCTAGATCATGACCTGAGCCAAAGGCAGCTGCTTAACCGACTAAGCTACCCAGGCGCCCCACGCTCCACATTTCCAGAAGTTGGCTAAGGGTCGGCAGCATGGGAATAGGGCAGAATTCAAGGGCACCCACCTAAGCTTTCTATCAGCTTTTCTGAACCCTTTCACCTTTCATTTTTCTAGACTTCATTTCCAAATTCTACTGGGGCAAGTCTTAGAAGAACTGTCCAGCAGACTTCACTGGAGTGGAGCGAGGCAAGAAATTTCAAATGGCTGATAGAGAAGGGCCCTGGTGTGGGGCTTGACAAAGAGTATGAATCACAGTCATTCTAGACTTTGGAGGAACTATAAATGCTACAATATCTGGAACTTTCTCTCCTCGAACACTATTGTGCTAATTGTCTTCTGGTTCTCAGTTTTAAATAGTAGTGACTGAGTAATGCCTCTTGTTTATGCCCCTTTTCTAAACTTGACTTCTTTGTACACCGTGACTCACATTATGTCCTCCCACTTTTCTGACTCCCTCACATACAGGACACCCAGGCCCGCGCAGCTTCCTCAAAATTCAACAGAACACGCACAGTGAGTTCCTTTAAGGCTCAGAAATCAGGTACTGGCTTTTTTTCTCCCTCTCCCAACTTCACTGAGGCTGAAAAGCCTCCCCCACATGTATCCCATTCAGATTCATAATATAGTCCTCTAAAACGCACACAGACCAGAACCCAATTTCTTGGCTCAGAAATAAAACGCTAATCTGTATGCTTTCAGTGAATTACTAAACACCCTAAAAAGTGCATGCATAAAAGAAAATGAAAAGAACAAAATCACACAATCTGTCTCTGCTCCAGCAACACATAATCAGGCGGCTCATTTTGAGCAAAGGCAGCAAGAAGAATATGTTCAAAAACACAGCGTTAGACTGACCGCAGCTTTCGGTAACTCAGGCATGGCGAGGTAAAGTCTCACAGTCACACCTGCTGCATACACAGAGAA